>JBBBDQ010001438.1:4062500-4065000 GCA_037127315.1 Ascarosepion bandense | reverse complement strand
CTCAACACAATAAATTCCTAGAAATCCAAAACATTAACATAAAAATGGAGTCCTGTTCTTAAATAGCCTATTCAAATCACAACTTTCACATCGATGTCATTCATCGCCTAACTCTTGCTCTGAAATATCTAAACTGTTATCTGTGTGCCAACGCTTTCTCAGATTATTGGTTAAAATAGATTTGAGCGATATAAACCGGTAGTTCATAGCGAGAATCAACGTCCTTGGAAACCCGAGAACTGGCAGTACAGAATGCTAAACAAAAATGTACCAAATAACATTTAAAGCCATTCAACAACAGCAACAAATAAAATGGATATCACATGTAACTCGAAGAAAAAGTAATGATAAAATATCATGAACGTTGCCCCCTTTAATACTGTAATATTTCAATAATAATTTAAGAAACCTAATTTCTTGTAAAAAATTGTTTCAATAGAAAGATTATATAAATTTTACCCGAATATATAACTGGCTTCTCGGCAAATCAATGCAGAGTGTTTCTTGTATGGAAACAGCAGATATTAACATTATCGTCAATTGAGTAAACAATGTTTCATAGAAAACCAATTTTTAGCCGATGTACGTTGAAGCATTTTCACGTTGATAATGATGTTAACTAATGTTAACTAATTCTAAAAATCCAACAAAATATGAAGCAAATTTGTCTCTTGTTTCTGAAAGCATTTTACGGATACGAGAAGAACGTCAAAATTTATTATAAGAATGAGTATTTTTTTTCTCATAAACCATTTTGATGACTTCTAATTCTAAATTTAAAATTGCCTCACTGGACAAGAGCTCTCTAACTAAATTTCGTGGATTTGGTAGCGTAGTAATTATGAGTTCGATTCCTGGGCCGGTTAGCAGATATTTAAATTCAATGGAAACATCCATAGCAATAACAGTAATAAAAAAGAGGGGGAAAAATCATGGTCTTTATATAGAGAGACGTGAACAACAGAACTAGATCTATTTCCAGAGTCTTCAGACTGAAATTCCCTGATAAAGGACGAAAGGCACAACGTTCGAAACATCGTAATTTCTTTTTGTTTTTCGGTATATAACAATGACGTTCAAAGGCCCCAGAGCTATTAGCAGTTGAGGGTTAAAGAGACTGTTTATGAGGATATGTAGAGAAGATAATGAGGAACCCTAGATATGGCATGGTGGACCTTAATAGCGTTGGTTAGAACTGGTGAAACTAAGGAATATAATTCATCTGACCACTTTTCATGGTAATAGGGTTTGAAGAGAATGTGTGTGTGTGTGTGTGTGTGTGTGTGTGTGTGTGTGTGTGTGTGTGTGTGTGTGTGTGTAAAAATATTGAATCAACAGTGCATCGCAAGGTTGGCTATATAATTCAGACTACCTGTAAGGCCATATACGTATGACATCTAGCGATAACTGCAATAAAATACTATGATGACTACTACATCTGTTTAATAAAGGCTATCATGCCTCTCCATTCGAACGCCTTGAGATGTTTAGACAAAACGCTGTTTACTGAGTTACTGGATGTATGTGTAAACTTGTATAGTTTTGAGCATTTCCATTATATCAAGATATAGAGGTGCCACCCACCATAACCTTGTAAACTGTTATTCCCTTAGTTTTGCAATTAATCACATTCAAAACTCTTATGGATATGGTCAGAACTAAAAATATCGATAACAATATTTCTGATGCAGGTATATATAAAACAAACAACCGGTACTGTTCTTCACGTTACACAAGCAAAACTTGCAGAAATTTAAAGAAATGTATCTATAAACGCAAAAGGGATCTTTGCCCAACAATTTGTCAAATGCCATAGATATACATAGAAATAAAATTAACTTTGGTCTAAAGAAAGCAACAATATTTTACAATATCTCTATTCCTGAAAATATTACTACTTTCCAGCGTCAAGTTACATGACTACAAAAATATAAAAAAAAGAAAGAATACTTCGCTTCATGTTATTCTAAATATATGACGCATAAATTAATACGAAACTAAAACAACTTAAGTAATAATATGCATAAAAGTTTGTCTATTCACTTTGGTTTATTAGGCACTGAATTGTGTCGCATCGTGTCCTCCATATAGGTACCTCTACAAAATCGCTGAAAAGACAGCATAGTCAGAAGGGAAAAGGTCCTAAACTAAATAAAAACAAAGTTCTATCGGCAAAAAGTTTATATTACCATTAAGAGGATAGAAAAAAGCGTTTTTTAAATATTTTTAAAATTTTTTTAATTATTTCTAACACGTTCGAAATTGTTGTAGAAAGTTTTTTTATTACGTAAGTGCGATATCCAAATTGCCGCAATTTTATTAAGTAAACAAACGTAATTGTTACGCAATGCACTTTTTTTGGCCGTGAAAGACACATTAATTTGGAAATTCTTGCATAAATCAAATAATGATTGGATTTTGATAAAAACTTCAGGACTTATTTATAATTGAATGAAATCAATGTTGATCGAATAATTTTTAGGAAATATTGGTAAAAATA